>JBBGZY010003390.1:0-30819 GCA_037952925.1 Lithobates clamitans | reverse complement strand
GAATGGGTTCTTTTACAAGGTGATCGTTTACAAATCACTTTAAATACATAAAGAAAATGCTAGATTTACGACGACCAACAAAAAACACAGAAACGTAGTATTATATGTAAAAAGAATGTTTGGGGGGGGGGGGTGTAACAAAATCTTCAAGGGGCTCCTCGTCGCACACAATGTAAATTTATATGGGAGGTGTTGACAATGCAGGACCCCCCCCCCCCCCGTTATACAGGTACACTTTACCATCGTACAGGCAGAACAAACAGTTTTACCCTACAATAGAACGGCATCATACCTTGGAACGAAACGTCGGATGGACGAAATACAAAGCCTTCAAATTCTTTCTGTACCTGTAAAGATAAATTCGTAAGATTTTAAAGAAAAAAAAAAACCCAAATAAACAGAAAAAATTGCACATGAATGAATGAAGAAGGTTTACTTTAAAATGAAACACTATGTATTGTATATCCGCAAAATGTAACATTCTTTTTTACATGAACACACAGTGCCACCTATAGGAAAGTGTAGGAACTGCAGGCAACATTGCAGGGGGATTAAAGAGGTTCTAAAAGTGTCGTTTTTTTTTTTTACTTTCATGCATAAAGGTAAAAAACCTCATCTGTGCAGCCCCCCCCCCCCCCCCACAACCCCAGCCCCACCTAATACATATCTGAATCCCCGTCTCGCTCCAGCGATGTGCACGAGTGTCTCGGCTCTCTGCCTCCTCATTGGCTGAGACAGCAACTCCTGCCAATCAGGAGAGAAAGGGGGCCGAGCCGCGGCTGTGTGTGAATAACCACGCAGAGCCGCAGCATGAAAGCGAGCCTGATTGCGTGCCCCCCACTGCACTCAGGAGGGAAAGACCAGGAGTGGCGGCGAGGGACCCGAGAAGAGGAGGATCAGGGCTGCTTCGTACAAAACCAAACTACACAGAGCAGGTAAGTATAACATGTTTGTTGTTTTTTTATTTTTATATAATAACAAAATTGCCTTCAACCATTTCCCAACCAGGCCAATTCTGACATTTCTCTCCTACATGTAAAAATCATAATTTTTTTTTTTTTACTAGAAAATTACAAAGAACCCCCAAACATTATATATGTTTTTTTTTTTTTTTTTAACAAAGACCCTAGAGATTACAATGGCGGTCATTGCAACTTTTTATCTCACACGGTATTTGCGCAGTCATTATTTTTTTTTTTTTTTTTGGAAAAAAAAAAAAAGTGTTCGAAAAACAGTTTCATGCTTTAAAAAACAAAAACAAAACGTTAGCACATTTTTTTTTTGCATAATGTGAAAGATGATGTTACGCCGAGTAAATAGATACACAACATGTCACGCTTCAAAATTGCACACGCTAGTGGAATGGCGCCAAAATTAAAAAATCCCCATAGGCGACGCTTTAAAATTTTTTACTGGTTACATATTTTGAGTTACAGAGGAGGTCTAGGGCTAGAATTATTGCTCTCGCTCTACTGTCCGCGGCGACACCTCACGTGTGGTTTGAACACAATTTTCATATATGTGTGTGTATATATATATATATATATATATATATAGATATAGATATAGATATATATAGAGAGAGAGAGAGAGAGAGAGAGAGAGAGAGAGATAGGTAGATAGATATAGATATATACACACACACACGTGATCTGATGCAAAGTTGCCGGATTGTAAGTCTGCTATAGGGCGGTCGCTAAGTGGTTAACGCTATTACAAGGGAGCCAACAAGCCCCACCAATGTTATAGCATTGGTCAGGTGACAGGTTCTCTTTATGAAACCATCAGGGGTCCACTAGATCCCCAATGTCCCACCCCCACCCCCTGCAGCTAATCAATCACAGACAGTGCTTGATTAGCTGCTTCCCTGGCTACTACAGCCAGGGAATGACCGTTCTGAAACCAGAAGAAAAAAAAATCCTCATCATGGCCGGCCTCATTCTTTACAGCAGAGATCGGGCAACTAGTGTTCCTCCATCACTACCGTGGGTAGCCAACCTGACCACTGGTGGAACAGGAGAGCCTGGGAGCGGGGAGGGGGTTTCCACAACACTGTAAAAATGGATGGGGCGCCTGTAGAGCTGCCACAACCACTAAGAGCCAAGCACTTTCGGCTTCTTGCACAGTAGAGGAGATCAAGAAATGCATGTTCCTCAATCTCCTCCCATTCACCATCCTGGGACAGTTTATTGTGGTCCTGTGGAAGAGCGGAGAGCCTGGGAAGCACAAAGTGGGGATTGGGGGGGCCACCACACTGCTATATAGCTGCCCGGATCAAGCCTTGAGCTGGTTTTAAATGCTTCACTCTCTGGATATTTGTAGTAGGTTGAAAGAGGCGACGTCGTTAAATCCTCCCTCCGGCCTTCCCTTCAGTCTGGCTCAGTTGTACCGGCTCCTCCCACGTACTGAAATGGTACTCAAACAACGCTTAATTGTCGTAGGGTCACTTACTTGGCATCCACCACATCGTAGATGTTCTTGAGGAAGTCAGAGTCCAGGTGGTTATGCTCCCTGGTCAGTGTGTGGAAATACACCAGGATATAATCCTTGGCCGCTACGTGGTCCATCATATGGATGAAGTACAGGAGAGCCTGCAAAAAGGACACACATGTCAGAAGTGAAAAAACGCCGAGATGAAGTCACTTTATAGGCCTTACTACTATTTTAGAAAATCAGAAGTTCCCTAATCTGCTTTCAGATAAAGATAAAGATTTCAAATATCCTAAGATGGGTCAGCAATCACCTGCATGCATTTTCTTTGGAATGCCGCCATTGACAGGTGCCGGAATTGGGCTGAGGTGTGCGGGAACCGGGAAGCTGGGGGCAGATCGGCGGTGCGCGGGAACCGGAACCTGGGGGCGGATCGGCGGTGCGCGGGAACCGGAACCTGGGGGCGGATCGGCGGTGCGCGGGAACCGGAACCTGGGGGCGGATCGGCGGTGCGCCGGAACCGGAACCTGGGGGCGGATCGGCGGTGCGCCGGAACCGGAACCTGGGGGCGGATCGGCGGTGCGCCGGAACCGGAACCTGGGGGCGGATCGGCGGTGCGCCGGAACCTGGGGGCGGTTCGCCGGAACCTGGGGGCGGATCGGCGGTGCGCGGGAACCGGAACCTGGGGGCGGATCGGAGGTGCGCGGGAACCGGAACCTGGGGGCGGATCGGCGGTGCGCGGGAACCGGGAATCTGGGGGCAGATTTGTGGTGGATCTGCAGGCGTCAGGAATTTGGGGGTGGATCCAGAGTGTGAAGGTGCAGGAATTGTGGGCGGTCTGAGGGGATAAAGGTGCAGGAATTGTAAATTGCATACAAGTATGTATGTATGTATGTATGTATGTATGTATGTATGTATGTATGTATATTTACTAGCACCTGGCACTTTACTTGATAGTAGAATTTTATTTATATCAGGTACTTATACAGAGCCGTCAATTTTTTCAGTACTGAACATGCACAGTCACATCAGTCCCTGCCCCCAAAGGAGCTCACATTCATACATACTAGGGGCCAATGTGGACAGGATCCAATTAACCTACCAGCATGTCTTTGGAGTGTGGGAGGAAAGCGGAGTACCCGGAGGAAACCCACACAGGGAGAACATGCAAACTCCAGAAAGGTAGTGTTGTGTTTGGGACCCTTTTGCTGCTAGGCAAAAGTGATAACCCCTACACCACTGTGCTGCCCCAATCATTGGTTGGTATTGAAAGGCAAGACACATACAAAGCATGTTACACATAGAACCAAAAACGCTGCAGACAACGTTACCTTCTCCATGTCTATAACCAAGACAGGAATATTCCTTCCCACTACCACAATGACCGTCCGGCCGCAGTTATCAACTCCTGAAAGAGGAACACAATTCTACTTTATACCCCAAACGCTCAATAAAGATGGAAAGGTTACAAAACAGAAAAAAAACATGTCCAAGGCACCTAAAGTGATATTCCTAGTTTGTTGTTTTAGTTAAAAAACATAAAATAATCCACCATGTTATACTTACCTGCTCTGCAGTGGCGGCCCGTGCATTGTGGGCGCACGGGCACCACCTCACTATCCATGCGCCCGGCCCCTTTTTAGGACACCGGACCATGAATTCCTATGGCGGGGGGGTGTTTATTTTAAAGCACCTCATTAGAGCCAGAGGCGATAGCGAATACATTTTAACACTAATGTTCCTCCCCGCCAATCAGGAGGCAGGCCGTGAGACCCGTTTCCTGATTGGCCAAAGCGGCAGGCGATCCTATTAGATGCCCAACGCTTTGCAAAACAGAGAGGAGACGCGGGAAGAGCGTACACTGCCCACACCCGAGGAGAGGAGGAGATGAGTCCACAGCCCCAGCCCTAGCGGGAGCGGTGGGGGTTGTCATCCACCACTGCAGATTATCTTGCCCAGATCGCCGCTATGAATTAGCAGAAGGAAGCTGCTTGAACTCACCAACCAGGCTATGAAGGTGACTATGAATATATACCCCGATCTGCGAGGCGGAGCTGCATACCCCCCATCTGCGAGGCGGAGCTGCATACCCCCATCTGCAAGGCGGAGCTGCATACCCCCCATCTGCGAGGCGGAGCTGCATACCCCCCATCTGCGAGGCGGAGCTGCATACCCCCATCTGCGAGGCGGAGCTGCATACCCCGATCTGTGAAGCTTCCTCCAAAATTAGTATATTGAAGGAAGTGGCCCCCTTACCAAGGACGTCTTTTTTTAGTGAATCACCAGTTACAGCCGGGGGGGTTCCGGACAGGGAAGACACGCAATGGAACACACACTTACCGGACTGGTATAAAGCTTTGAGCGCAGCGATGTCAGACAGGTCCTCCGTCCGTGCCCGAGACAGCCATCGGTTATAACTAAAGAAAAAGCACACACACGTCACAGGACAAGTATGACATCACAAAGAGTATTATTTTATTTTTTTTACACACTCATATTTCTTCTTTTAACTTTAGTGCTATCACAAAAGGGGCTAACAAGCACTCCCCCCCGCCGCATAGGCGAGAGACAGATTCTCTTAAAGGAAGTATCTATTTGACCCCCCCCCCTCTGCCCTGCAGCTGATCAAGTAGAAATCGTTGATTGTTGTTACTTCCCAAGGTGGGGGAAGTGATATTCTGACTTTTTCAGGCGCTTCAGGGTGTGTTATGACCTACCTATCGCTTGGAGGTCACACCTCCAGAAGAGTATTATTCTCATCCACAAGGCGGATTTATCTATAGAAGATATCGGTTCCCTCATGCCGTTGAGGTTTTGTTTGCATACAATAAGGGCTTTTGTGCTCAGGTATCCCGGCGCTACCCGGACCTTTTATTGAAATGTGATAAGATATTAAAGTTGACAAGCTGCTTAGTGTCGGGATATCGTCTATTTCACATAGAGATTATTCAGTGTTGACTTTTTTGTTTGCAATTATTTCCAATAGCAAAGAGAGATCTCTGTTTTGGATACTGCGACATAAACAAAATCACCACCAGTTCTCCTATGAGCAGCAGGCACCTCACACTTAACGGGGTAAAGGAGGTAAATGCCGTTCTACAGTCCCCCCCCTAGTCTCCACCACCAGCAATAAAATGATTACTGATCATCCCCCCGTATACTACCTTTCTCTAATATCCTCCCCCCTGTATACTCCCTTCCTCCAATATCCTCCCCCCCTGTATACTCCCTTCCTCCAATATCCTCCCCCCCTGTATACTCCCTTCCTCCAATATCCTCCCCCCTGTATACTCCCTTCCTCCAATATCCTCCCCCCTGTATACTCCCTTCCTCCAATATCCTCCCCCCCCTATAATCCCTTCCTCCAATATCCTCCCCCCCGTATACTCCCTTCCTCCGATATCCTCCCCCCCTGTATACTCCCTTCCTCCGATATCCTCCCCCCCTGTATACTCCCTTCCTCCAATATCCTCCCCCCTGTATACTCCCTTCCTCCAATATCCTCCCCCCTGTATACTCCCTTCCTCCAATATCCTCCCCCCTGTATACTCCCTTCCTCCGATATCATCCCCCCCGTATACTCCCTCCCTCCAATATCATCCCCCCTGTATACTACCTTCCTCCAATATCCTCCCCTGTATACTCCCTTCCTACAAGATCATCCCCCCTGTATACTCCCTTCCTACAAGATCATCCCCCCTGTATACTTCCTTCCTCCAATATCCTCCCCCCTGTACACTCCCTTCCTCCAATATCCTCCCCCCTGTATACTCCCTTCCTCCGATATCCTCCCCCTGTATACTCCCTCCCTCCGATATCCTCCCCCCTGTATACTCCCTTCCTCCGATATCCTCCCCCCTGTATACTCCCTTCCTCTGATATCCTCCCCCTGTATACTCCCTTCCTCTGATATCCTCACCCCTGTATACTCCCTTCCTCCGATATCCTCCCCCTGTATACTCCCTTCCTCCGATATCCTCCCCCCCGTATACTCCCTCCGATATCCTCCCCCCCTGTATACTCCCTTCCTCCGATATCCTCCCCCCCTGTATACTCCCTCCGATATCCTCCCCCCCTGTATACTCCCTTCCTCCAATATCTTCCCCCCCCTGTATACTCCCTTCCTACGATATCCTCCCCCCCTGTATACTCCCTTCCTACGATATCCTCCCCCCCTGTATACTCCCTTACTCCGATATCCTCCCCCCCTGTATACTCCCTTACTCCGATATCCTCCCCCCCTGTATACTCCCTTACTCCGATATCCTCCCCCTCTGTATACTCCCTTCCTCTGATATCCTCCCCCTGTATACTCCCTTCCTCCGATATCCTCCCCCTGTATACTCCCTTCCTCCAATATCCTCCCCCCTGTATACTCCCTTCCTCCGATATCCTCCCCCTGTATACTCCCTCCCTCCGATATCCTCCCCCCTGTATACTCCCTTCCTCCGATATCCTCCCCCCTGTATACTCCCTTCCTCTGATATCATCCCCCCTGTATACTCCCTTCCTCCGATATCCCCCCCCCCGTATCCTCCCTTCCTCCAATGATATCCTCCCCCCTGTATACTCCCTTCCTCCGATATCCTCCCCCCCTGTATACTCCCTTCCTTCGATATTCTCCCCCCCTGTATACTCCCTTCCTCCGATATCCTCCCCCCCTGTATACTCCCTTCCTCCGATATCCTCCCCCCCTGTATACTCCCTTCCTCCGATATCCTCCCCCCCTGTATACTCCCTTCCTCCGATATCCTCCCCCCCTGTATACTCCCTCCGATATCCTCCCCCCCTGTATACTCCCTTCCTCCGATATCCTCCCCCCCTGTATACTCCCTCCGATATCCTCCCCCCCTGTATACTCCCTCCGATATCCTCCCCCCCTGTATACTCCCTTCCTCCAATATCTTCCCCCCTGTATACTCCCTTCCTCTGATATCCTTCCCCCCTGTATACTCCCTTCCTCCGATATCCTCCTCCCCTGTATACTCCCTTCCTCCGATATCCTCCCCCCCTGTATACTCCCTTCCTCCGATATCCTCCCCCACTGTATACTCCCTTCCTCCGATATCCTCCCCTCCTGTATACTCCCTTCCTCCGATATCCTCCCCCCCTGTATACTCCCTTCCTCCGATATCCTCCCCCCCTGTATACTCCCTTCCTCCGATATCCTCCCCCCCTGTATACTGCCTTCCTCCGATATCCTCCCCCCCTGTATACTCCCTTCCTCCGATATCCTCCCCCCCTGTATACTGCCTTCCTCCGATATCCTCCCCCCCTGTATACTCCCTTCCTCCGATATCCTCCCCCCCGTATACTCCCTTCCTCCGATATCCTCCCCCTCTGTATACTCCCTTCCTCCGATATCCTCCCCCCCGTATACTCCCTTCCTCCGATATCCTCCCCCTCTGTATACTCCCTTCCTCCGATATCCTCCCCCCCTGTATACTCCCTTCCTCCGATATCCCCCCCCCAGTATACTCCTTCCCTCCGATATCCCCCCCGTATACTCCCTCCCTCCGATATCTTCCCCCCCGTATACTCCCTTCCTCCAAAAACACCCCCCCTGTATACTCCCTCCACTATTACCCCCCTGTATACTCCCTTCTTTCGATAACCTCCCCCCTGTATACTCCCTTCCTCCGATATCCTGACCCCCTGTATACTCCCTTCCTCCGTTATCATCCCCACCGTATACTCCCTTCCTCCGATATCCTCCCCCTGTATACTCCCTTCCTCCGATTTCCTCCCTCCCCCTGTATACTCCCTTCTTCTGATATCCTCCCTCCCCCTGTATACTCCCTTCCTCAGATATCCTCCCTCCCCCCTGTATACTCCCTTCCTCCGATATCCTCCCCCCCTGTATACTCCCTTCCTCCGATATCCTCCCCCCCTGTATACTCCCTTCCTCCGATATCCTCCCCCCCTGTATACTCCCTTCCACTGATATTCCCCCCCCCGTATACTCCCTTCCACTGATATTCCCCCCCCCCGTATACTCCCTTTCTCTGATATTCCCCCTCCCACCCCGTATACTCTCCTCCCTCCAAGATCCTCCCCCACCCCCTGTATACTCCCTTCCTATAATATCCTACCCCCGTATACTCACTTCCTTTGATGCTGCTTCTGTAGAGTGGCCCCAGACAGCTGCCCCTGGAGTGCAAGGCGACGCTGTTTGTCTACATCTCCTTCCATGCGTGCAAAGGCGTGCGAGCCAATCAGACACAAGTCATGATCCAGCCCCTCCTCTTCATCTGTGTCATCTAAAAAATAAAATAAAAACACCCACAAAATTAAAACTTTCTTCTAACCAGAACATCATTTTTTCTGATAGAGTGTGGAAGGGTTACGCAGACTTTCACGCTCTCTGGGGAGATTCAATCTTTTTCCTTGTGACAAAGAAACCCAAAATGTTACCGCCGTCAGCACAACAGGAAGATAAAAGGAATATCGAAGGGGGACACCCATTCCTTTAACATCCCTGAAAGCCAAGCACCACCCCCTCCCCCATCAGCATATCGAGCATGTTCTCTAAATGTAAGCCTGATTTCAACTTTTAGCTGGTGAGTGAAAACTTGGCAAAAAGCCATTCAGCTAATTATATTGTCTTAGTGGAACGTTATATTTCAAGATGGCTTCTCCTTTCACCATAGAAAAGACATCCTTCAGCTCCAGTTCAGTGACTTTGCCTAGGACAAGATGATGTCATCAGTCTGCTGCAGGCAGGAGGAAGCATTTTCCCAGTCTTCCCTCCCCCAGAGATCAGACTGTAACATTGTAACTTTGTAGAGGAGTCCAGAGATCAGACTGTAACATTGTAACTTTGTAGGAGGAGTCCAGAGATCAGACTGTAACATTGTAACTTTGTAGGAGGAGAGCCCAGAGATCAGACTATAACATTGTAACTTTGTAGGGGGAGTCCAGAGATCGGACTGTAACATTGTAACTTTGTAGGAGGAGAGTCCAGAGATCAGACTGTAACATTGTAACTTCGTAGAGGGGAGCCCAGAGATCAGACTGTAACATTGTAACTTTGTAGAGGAGCCCAGAGATCAGACTGTAACATTGTAACTTTGTAGGAGGAGTCCAGAGATCAGACTGTAACATTGTAACTTTGTAGGGGAGTCAGAGATCAGACTGTAACATTGTAACTTTGTAGAGAGGAGCCCAGAGATCAGACTGTAACATTGTAACTTTGTAGAGGAGAGTCCAGAGATCAGACTGTAACATTGTAACTTTGTAGGAGGAGTCCAGAGATCAGACTGTAACATTGTAACTTTGTAGGGGAGTCAGAGATCAGACTGTAACATTGTAACTTTGTAGAGAGGAGCCCAGAGATCAGACTGTAACATTGTAACTTTGTAGAGGAGCCCAGAGATCAGACTGTAACATTGTAACTTTGTAGGAGGAGTCCAGAGATCAGACTGTAACATTGTAACTTTGTAGAGAGGAGTCCAGAGATCAGACTGTAACATTGTAACTTTGTAGGGGGAGTCCAAACATCAGACTGTAACATTGTAACTTTGTAGGGGGAGTCCAGAGATCAGACTGTAACATTGTAACTTTGTAGGGGGAGTCCAGAGATCAGACTGTAACATTGTAACTTTGTAGGGGGAGTCCAGAGATCAGACTGTAACATTGTAACTTTGTAGGAGGAGCCCAGAGATCAGACTGTAACATTGTAACTTTGTAGAGGGGAGCCCAGAGATCAGACTGTAACATTGTAACTTTGTAGGGGGAGCTCAGAGATCAGACTGTAACATTGTAACTTTGTAGGGGGAGTCCAGAGATCAGACTGTAACATTGTAACTTTGTAGGGGAGCCCAGAGATCAGATTGTAACATTGTAACTTTGTAGGGGGAGTCCAGAGATCAGACTAACATTGTAACTTTGTAGGAGGAGCCCAGAGATCAGACTGTAACATTGTAACTTTGTAGGGGGAGCCCAGAGATCAGACTGTAACATTGTAACTTTGTAGGAGGAGCCCAGAGATCAGACTGTAACATTGTAACTTTGTAGGGGGAGTCCAGAGATCAGACTGTAACATTGTAACTTTGTAGAGGGAGCCCAGAGATCAGACTGTAACATTGTAACTTTGTAGGGGAGTCAGAGATCAGACTGTAACATTGTAACTTTGTAGAGGAGCCCAGAGATCAGACTGTAACATTGTAACTTTGTAGAGGGGAGTCCAGAGATCAGACTGTAACATTGTAACTTTGTAGGGGGAGTCCAGAGATCAGACTGTAACATTGTAACTTTGTAGAGGAGAGTCCAGAGATCAGACTGTAACATTGTAACTTTGTAGGAGGAGAGTCCAGAGATCAGACTGTAACATTGTAACTTTGTAGGGGAGTCAGAGATCAGACTGTAACATTGTAACTTTGTAGGAGGAGAGTCCAGAGATCAGACTGTAACATTGTAACTTTGTAGGAGGAGTCCAGAGATCAGACTGTAACATTGTAACTTTGTAGAGGAGAGTCCAGAGATCAGACTGTAACATTGTAACTTTGTAGGAGGAGAGTCCAGAGATCAGACTGTAACATTGTAACTTTGTAGGGGAGTCAGAGATCAGACTGTAACATTGTAACTTTGTAGAGAGGAGCCCAGAGATCAGACTGTAACATTGTAACTTTGTAGGGGGAGTCCAGAGATCAGACTGTAACATTGTAACTTTGTAGGGGGAGTCCAGACATCAGACTGTAACATTGTAACTTTGTAGGGGGAGCCCAGAGATCAGACTGTAACATTGTAACTTTGTAGGAGGAGAGTCCAGAGATCAGACTGTAACATTGTAACTTTGTAGGGGAGTCAGAGATCAGACTGTAACATTGTAACTTTGTAGGGGGAGCCCAGAGATCAGACTGTAACATTGTAACTTTGTAGGGGGAGTCCAGAGATCAGACTGTAACATTGTAACTTTGTAGGGGGAGTCCAGACATCAGACTGTAACATTGTAACTTTGTAGGGGGAGCCCAGAGATCAGACTGTAACATTGTAACTTTGTAGGGGGAGCCCAGAGATCAGACTGTAACATTGTAACTTTGTAGAGGAGTCCAGAGATCAGACTGTAACATTGTAACTTTGTAGGAGGAGCCCAGAGATCAGACTGTAACATTGTAACTTTGTAGAGGAGCCCAGAGATCAGACTGTAACATTGTAACTTTGTAGGGGGAGTCCAAACATCAGACTGTAACATTGTAACTTTGTAGGGGGAGTCCAGAGATCAGACTGTAACATTGTAACTTTGTAGGGGGAGTCCAGAGATCAGACTGTAACATTGTAACTTTGTAGGGGGAGTCCAGAGATCAGACTGTAACATTGTAACTTTGTAGGAGGAGCCCAGAGATCAGACTGTAACATTGTAACTTTGTAGAGGGGAGCCCAGAGATCAGACTGTAACATTGTAACTTTGTAGGGGGAGCTCAGAGATCAGACTGTAACATTGTAACTTTGTAGGGGGAGTCCAGAGATCAGACTGTAACATTGTAACTTTGTAGGGGAGCCCAGAGATCAGATTGTAACATTGTAACTTTGTAGGGGGAGTCCAGAGATCAGACTAACATTGTAACTTTGTAGGAGGAGCCCAGAGATCAGACTGTAACATTGTAACTTTGTAGGGGGAGCCCAGAGATCAGACTGTAACATTGTAACTTTGTAGGGGGAGTCCAGAGATCAGACTGTAACATTGTAACTTTGTAGGGGAGTCAGAGATCAGACTGTAACATTGTAACTTTGTAGAGGGGAGTCCAGAGATCAGACTGTAACATTGTAACTTTGTAGGAGGAGTCCAGAGATCAGACTGTAACATTGTAACTTTGTAGAGGGAGTCCAGAGATCAGACTGTAACATTGTAACTTTGTAGAGAGTCCAGAGATCAGACTGTAACATTGTAACTATGTAGAGGGAGCCCAGAGATCAGACTGTAACATTGTAACTTTGTAGAGGGAGTCCAGAGATCAGACTGTAACATTGTAACTTTGTAGAGGGGAGTCCAGAGATCAGACTGTAACATTGTAACTTTGTAGAGGGAGCCCAGAGATCAGACTGTAACATTGTAACTTTGTAGGGGGAGACCAGAGATCAGACTGTAACATTGTAACTTTGTAGGGGGAGCCCAGAGATCAGACTGTAACATTGTAACTTTGTAGGGGAGCCCAGAGATCAGACTGTAACATTGTAACTTTGTAGAGGAGCCCAGAGATCAGACTGTAACATTGTAACTTTGTAGGGGGAGTCCAGAGATCAGACTGTAACATTGTAACTTTGTAGGGGGAGCCCAGAGATCAGACTGTAACATTGTAACTTTGTAGGGGAGCCCAGAGATCAGACTGTAACATTGTAACTTTGTAGAGGAGCCCAGAGATCAGACTGTAACATTGTAACTTTGTAGGGGAGCCCAGAGATCAGACTGTAACATTGTAACTTTGTAGGGGGAGCCCAGAGATCAGATTGTAACATTGTAACAAGTCACATTGTGAGAGGCTGCAGTATATGATATGGGTGATCTGTGTCAAGCATTTGTGAACACAGCCAAGAACTTTTAGGATGACGATCATATACGGTCACCTGAGTCCAGAGAGTAGATGATGACACTGGATGATGCCTGAACAAAGATGGCACCCACCTCCTCTCATAATAAACAGTCATCCTTGATGTGAGGTACAAGAACACTGAGGCACTAAGGTGGGTGATATAAAAAAAAAAACAAAAAAAACAAAAAATAAACATAAAACATGGGGATTATTTATGGCAGAACTGACCTTCATGTGCACCGGGTTTCTCACTAATTCGGATCTGTCGCTCTGGCACAATCGGCTCACCATCGGCATTGCCGATATCTGGCGGTAAGAGGGGCAGCGAGCTTTGCTCCTCCCACTGGGAACGAGGGAAATACAGGGGCAGCAGCCGCAAGTAAGTAGCCTGAAAGACATACAAAATTTTCATCTGCTGAGAGAAGAAGAACACCACAAATCCTTTCCTATATAAAGACACTACAGGACATTCAGGAGTCAGCAAAATGTCGATATAAA
Organism: Lithobates clamitans; assembly: GCA_037952925.1. Taxonomy (NCBI): domain Eukaryota; kingdom Metazoa; phylum Chordata; class Amphibia; order Anura; family Ranidae; genus Lithobates; species Lithobates clamitans. Next base: position 17,362 of record JBBGZY010003390.1, on the reverse strand, counting down.
AATGTTTAAATTTTTAGAGTTACAAGACTTAGTCACCAAAAAGGTAAATCCTAAATTTTGCTTTGTCACCAGGACAGGAATAGAGGGGAAATCTTCCAATGGAGACACCAAGTTATAGTGACAACCAGGGATTTTCTCTCACTTCCTATTGTGACTATGGGACAGGAAGTGAAGGGAAATTTTGAGCATAAAAAACAAAAAAAAAACAAAAAAAAAACAACACAGTTCAACTTTAACCCCTGCAATTTTTTATTTAGATTTTTTTGGACAGAGGTGTGGGGAAGGACTATGGATACAGCCGTGTGTGGGGAGGGGGTGGTGAGCTATACACACACACACACACACACACACTGTATATAGTAAATAGAAAAAAAATTATATCAGTTTAACCACTTGACGTCTGCGCTATATCCGAAAGACGGCTACAGCACAGACCTCAAATGCCGGGAGGGCGTCCATGACGTCCTCCCGTTCCCGCGTGCCCCAGAGGTGTGCTCTGTGTTCGCATAGTTCTTCGAACTCAGCTGATCACAGAGCAGGGTAAAGGGCCAATCACAGCGAGCCCTTTACTTCCGTGATCAGCTGTAATTAGCCGACAGCTGATCATGTGGGTCGCTGGTTCGAATCCCAACCACGACTCTACCTGCCTGGAGTTTGCATGTTCTCCCTGTGACATGCTGGTAGGTTAATTGGCTTCTGTCTAAATTGGCCCTAGTATATGAATGTGAGTTAGGGACTTTAGATTGTAAGCTCCTTCAGAGTAGGGACTGATGTGAATGTACAATGTATATGTAAAGCGCTGCGTAAAATGACAGCGCTATACAAGTACCCTAAATAATAATAATAATAATAATAATAATAATCATAATAAACAGAAGCCAGTTACCGATTTCTGTTAGGGACATCGGTCCCCTGAGTGCCAATCAGAGCCACCCGATCAGTGAAGGAGAAAGATTAACTGTTTGCAAAATTTTATAACAAAATATGAAAAACTTTTTTTTTTTTTTTTTTTTTTTAAATTGTCGGTATTTTATTTGTTTAGCAAAAAATAAAAACCCCCAGTGGTGATTAAATACCATCAAAAGCTCAATCTGGGTGAAAAAAAAAAAAAAAAAAAAAAGATAAAAATGTCATATGTGTACAGTATTACATGACCGCGCAATTTTTATTCAAAGTGTGAGCGCTGAAAGCTGAAAATTGGCCTGGGGCAGGAAGGAGGTGAAAGAGCCCAGTATTGAAGTGGTTAAATATGATAAAAGCAATTTATATATATATATATATATATATATATATATATATATATATATAAAATTTATTATATTTTGGGCCAGTTTTCCTTGTTCTTGGTGCTTTGTAGGGGGGGGGAAGAAAAAAAAAAAAAAGAAAAAAAAAGCAGATTTGTGTTCATTTCCACTATTTTGCATCAGGAAAAGCTCAGCAAAAGTAGCATCATGAAAAGATGACTGGAGGTGAGAGAAGATATAAAAAAAATAAAAAAAAAATAAAAACTTCAAATCTTTCAAGCTACCTCTTCCTGCTCTGTGACTGCAAACACCACTTTCTCCAGAGCGCTTCCATGTGACTCCAGGAACCTCCGCACTGTGCCTGCAGGATGGGAGACAACGAGATCATGTGAGATATATACACATCGAATGATAAACACCCCCCTCCCCCCCCCCCCACAATGCACAGGAACCCGATTCATTATTAAAAAGGGGTTGTAAAACCCTCAAGTTTTTTCACCCCTATGCATTAAGGTGAAAAACCTTCTGTAGTGCAGCAGCCACCCAGAGCACCCCCCCCCCCTCCTTTTACTTACCTGGCCCCGATCGTTTCAGTGACGGGAAACGAGCAGAGCAGCTCCAGCCCCTGTCTCGGTTCCTCATTGGCTGGATTGATAGCAGCAGGAGCCATTGGCACCCGCTGAGGTCAATCAAAGCCAGTGACAAGGGAGCCGGAGGCAGGGCCGAGTCCTGCTGTCTGTGTCAATAGACCCAGCAGCACGACTCGGGAGCGCTCCCTGCATGACTGCCCCCTTGGGATGCGGGTCTCCGTGGGGGCACTCGAGAAGAGGAGGAGCCAGGAGCACCGCTGGGGGACCCTAGAAGTGGAGGATCGGGGCCACTCTGTGCTAAATCCTTGCACAGAGGTGGCAAGTATGAATTGTTTGTTATTAAAAAAATAAAAACGAACCTTTAACTTTTATTTTTAACTTTGTCTCGATCTCCCGTCTGATCAGTGTTTATAAACAATGTAACTTTGTATCTCTATCTTCTGTCTGATCAATGTTTATAAACGTTACTTTGTATCTCTCTCTCTTATCTGATCAATTTTTATAAATGTTACTTTGTATCTCTCTCTCTTATCTGATCAATTTTTATAAATGTTACTTTGTATCCCTCTTATCTGATCAATGTTTATAAACAATGTTACTTTGTATCTCTACATCTCCTGTCTGATCAATGTTTATAAACGTTACTTTGTATCTCTCTCTCTCTCTTATCTGATCAATGTTTATAAACAATGTTACTTTGCATCTCTCTATCTCCTCTCTGATCAATGTTTATAAACAATGTTGTATAAGAGATGTGCACAACGGAAACATTTTTTTACTTTCGTATTCAGTTAATAATTTTGTTTCATCATATTCGTTGTTAGGATGATTCGTTTTTGAAATTGGTTTTGTATATTCATTATTTTCAAATCAAATTAAAAAATTAATTTGAAATGGAAACATATTGCAATAAATATAGTAAGATATAGAAGTGAAATAAGATGATGAGGATTCCTACTTTGGCTGCTTTATAGATTAAAACAGAATAGAAAAAAAATAGAATATAAAATATTCTATTCTATTCATTTTCTCTTCAGTTTTATTCTATTCTATGAAGCAGCCTAAGCAGAAATCCTCATCTTATTTCACTTTTATACCTTATTATATTTATTGCAATATGTTTCAATTTCAAATTCAACTTCATGTTTGAATTGGGATAATTTGTTTAGTTAGAATTTATTTCAGATTAAAATTAGTTACGATTCAAAAATTCAGATAAATGGGAATTTACGAATAACAAAAGTTTTGTCTGAATTTTGATTGGTAACAATGTTTCCTTTTTTGGCTTCATTTCTCCATCTCCTAAAAGACTTTACACAAAGCTTTATCTTATGATCGGAGTAGAGGTCCTCCTAAACACCAGTACAATGGAGGGGTGATATGAAATGGTATAACCCAGGATTCAGCAGAGTGAAGGAGACTCACGCAAGGCAATATGAGTGGCATCTTCCAGCGGGTAACCCCTCTTCTGAGTGCTGACCACACAGAACCCCACCGTGGACATGGACTGCTCCCTGCATGGCACAAAGATGGAGGAAACAACATGAGTAAAACACCAGCGCCCTCTACTGACCAGAGGACAGAATACATGAACCACAGAGAGCGCCCTCTACTAGATAGATGACAAATATACTGTACACACACAGAGCGCCCTCTACTGGTTAGAGGACAGAATACAGGGGACACAGAGCGCCCTCTACTGGTTAGAGGACAGAATACAGGACACACAGAGCGCCTTCTACTGGTTAGAGGACAGAATACAGGACACACAGATCACCCTCTACTGGTTAGAGGACAGAATACAGGACACACAGAGCACCCTCTACTGGTTAGAGGACAGAATACAGGACACACAGATCACCCTCTACTGGTTAGAGGACAGAATACAGGGGACACAGAGCGCCCTCTACTGGTTAGAGGACAGAATACAGGGGACACAGAGCGCCCTCTACTGGTTAGAGGACAGAATACAGGGGACACAGAGCGCCCTCTACTGGTTAGAGGACAGAATACAGGACACACAGAGCACCCTCTACTGGTTAGAGGACAGAATACAGGACACACAGAGCACCCTCTACTGGTTAGAGGACAGAATACAGGACACACAGATCACCCTCTACTGGTTAGAGGACAGAATACAGGGGACACAGAGCGCCCTCTACTGGTTAGAGGACAGAATACAGGGGACACAGAGCGCCCTCTACTGGTTAGAGGACAGAATACAGGGGACACAGAGCGCCCTCTACTGGTTAGAGGACAGAATACAGGGGACACAGAGCGCCCTCTACTGGTTAGAGGACAGAATACAGGACACACAGAGCACCCTCTACTGGTTAGAGGACAGAATACAGGACACACAGAGCGCCCTCTACTGGTTAGAGGACAGAATACAGGACACACAGATCACCCTCTACTGGTTAGAGGACAGAATACAGGACACACAGAGCGCCCTCTACTGGTTAGAGGACAGAATACAGGGGACACAGAGCGCCCTCTACTGGTTAGAGGACAGAATACAGGACACACAGAGCGCCCTCTACTGGTTAGGGGGACAGAATACAGGACACACAGAGCGCACTCTACTTGTTAGAGGACGGAATACAGGACACACAGAGCGCCCTCTACTGGTTAGAGGACAGAATACAGGACACACAGAGCACCCTCTACTGGTTAGAGGACAGAATACAGGACACACAGAGCGCCCTCTACTGGTTAGAGGACAGAATACAGGACACACAGATCACCCTCTACTGGTTAGAGGACAGAATACAGGACACACAGAGCGCCCTCTACTGGTTAGAGGACAGAATACAGGGGACACAGAGCGCCCTCTACTGGTTAGAGGACAGAATACAGGACACACAGAGCGCCCTCTACTGGTTAGAGGACAGAATACAGGGCACACAGAGCGCCCTCTACTGGTTAGAGGACAGAATACAGGGCACACAGAGCGCCCTCTACTGGTTAGAGGACAGAATACAGGACACACAGAGCGCCCTCTACTGGTTAGAGGATGGAATACAGGACACACAGAGCACCCTCTACTGGTTAGAGGACAGAATACAGGACACACAGAGCACCCTCTACTGTTAGGGGGACAGAATACAGGACACACAGAGCGCTCTCTACTGGTTAGAGGACAGAATACAGGGCACACAGAGCGCCCTCTACTGGTTAGAGGACAGAATACAGGGGACACAGAGCGCCCTCTACTGGTTAGAGGACAGAATACAGGGCACACAGAGCGCCCTCTACTGGTTAGAGGACAGAATACAGGACACACAGAGCGCCCTCTACTGGTTAGAGGACAGAATACAGGACACACAGAGCGCCCTCTACTGGTTAGGGGGACAGAATACAGGACACACAGAGCGCCCTCTACTGGTTAGGGGGACAGAATACAGGACACACAGAGCGCCCTCTACTGGTTAGAGGACAGAATACAGGACACACAGAGCGCCCTCTACTGGTTAGAGGACAGAATACAGGACACACAGAGCGCCCTCTACTGGTTAGAGGACAGAATACAGGACACACAGAGCGCCCTCTACTGGTTAGAGGACAGAATACAGGACACACAGAGCGCCCTCTACTGGTTAGAGGACAGAATACAGGACACACAGAGCGCCCTCTACTGGTTAGAGGACAGAATACAGGACACACAGAGCGCCCTCTACTGGTTAGAGGACAGAATACAGGACACACAGTGCGCCCTCTACTGGTTAGGGGGGACAGAATACAGGACACACAGAGCGCCCTCTACTGGTTAGAGGACAGAATACAGGACACACAGAGCGCTCTCTACTGGTTAGAGGACAGAATACAGGACACACAGAGCGCCCTCTACTGGTTAGAGGACAGAATACAGGACACACAGAGCGCCCTCTACTGGTTAGAGGACAGAATACAGGACACACAGAGTGCCCTCTACTGGTTAGAGGACAGAATACAGGACACACAGAGTGCCCTCTACTGGTTAGGGGGACAGAATACAGAACACACAGAGCGCCCTCTACTGGTTAGAGGACAGAATACAGGACACACAGAGGGCCCTCTACTGGTTAGAGGACGGAATACAGGACACACAGAGCGCCCTCTACTGGTTAGAGGACAGAATACAGGACACACAAAGGGCCCTCTACTGGTTAGAGGACAGAATACAGGACACACAGAGCGCCCTCTATTGGTTAAGGGGACAGAATACAGGACACACAGAGCGCCCTCTACTGTTAGGGGGACAGAATACTGGACACACAGAAGGCCCTCTATTGGCCAGAGGACAGAATACAGGACACACAGAGCGCCCTCTACTGGCCAGAGGACAGAATACAGGACACAGAACACAATATATACACTTTGTAGAAAATGTAGCATTTATATATACATATATTGCATCAATATTTAAAGAATTTCCCTTTAACAAAGAAATCAGACCAACAAATTAAAGGCCTATTTACACCTATGTGCACATTTTCAAACACAGTCAATGAGTGTGATGTTGCCCTTTCGTTTAAAATGGCCACTTAATCTTTGCAAAAACCATCCCTGGCTTCTTTTCCTAGTGCACTACAAGGCATTGAAAGTGTTCTTTATTACATATACACTCACCGGCCACTATATTAGATACACCTGTTCTATTGCTTGGTAACACAAATTGCTAATGAGCCAATCCCAAGGCAGCAACTCAATAGGACGTGGTGAAGACCACTTGCTGAAGTTCAAACTGAGCATCAGAATGGGGAAGAAAGGGGATATAATTGACCTTGAACGTGCTGTGGCTGTTGGTGGCAGACGGGGCTGGTCTGAGTATTTCTAGGATTTTCACACACAACCATCTCTCGGGATTACAGAGAATGGCGGGAAAAATAGAAACTATCCAGTGAGTGGCAGTTGTGTGGAGGAAAGTGCCTTGTTGAGGTCAGAGGAGAATGGGCAGACTGGTTCCAGATGATAGAAAGGCAACAGTAACTCAAATAACCCCTCGTTACATCCAAGGAATGCAGAATACCATCTCTGAACCCACAACATATCGAACCTTGAAGCAGATGGGCTACAGTATTAGAAGACCACACCGGGTGCCACTCCTGTCAGCTAAGAACAGGAAACTGAGGCTACAATTGGCACAGGATCACCAAAAAATTGGACAATAGAAGATTGGAAAAACTTTGCCTGGTGATGTGTGATGTTATATCACTATGGAGCAAAATCTCTGAGGAACGTTTCCAACACCTTGTTGTATCTATGCCACCAAGAATAAAGGCAAAAGGGGGTCCAACCCACTACTAGCAAGGTGGACCTAATAAAGGGGGTCCAACCCGGGACTAGCAAGGTGGACCTAATAAAGGGGGTCCAACCCGCTTCTTGCAAGGTGGACCTAATAAAAGGGGTCCAACCCGCTTCTAGCAAGGTGGACTTAATAAAATGGGGTCCAACCCGCTTCTAGCAAGGTGGACCTAATAAAGGGGGTCCAACCTGCTACTAGCATTGAGGACCTAATAAAGTGGGCGGTGGGTGTATAGGTTGAGGGTCGGGTGTTTTTGAATTTACAATATACACATCATGGGTACTCAACCTGTGACCCTCCAGCTGCTGCGGAACTACAAGTCCCAGGAGGCATTGCCATATTGACCATTACAAGCATGACTCCCCCAAAGGCAGAGGCACGATGGGCCGCAGGTTGAGCACCAATGAAACACATGCTGGTTGGTCACTGAAAAATTTACAGCAACATTCATTATCAGTGCATTTTTTGTGTGACTGTGGCCCTTATGCATTTGCTGAAGTTCAATCTGCTTATATTTTGCCTTCCCTGGTTCCCCCCCCCCTCCTCCCTTGCCCTAGGCTCTGACTTGCTGCAGCTTCTAATGCACATTGTGAGAAGCTCACAGTGTGCGGTGAAACTAGAGGAAGCCGTTTCAGTCCAGGGAGGAGAAGAGCCGGCACAAAATGTGCAAGACTGAAGGGAAATTCAGGTGTGAAATCTTGGAAGTATTGCCGGCAGCATCAGAGTGACGCAGCCCCCCCCCCCCCCCCACACACACACACACACAAGCACTGCGCAATGCACAGCGATGAAATCAGCCTCTGGACGGTCTCTAAGGGAAGATCGTTTTATTACAGCTTCCTCTGCTAGATGAAGTTCTGCTTTTTATCAGGATATTGGAGATAACCGCAGGTCACACGCTGTGCGCCCCCCTCCCCAGGCAGCACATGACCAACACACTGCAGAGTGCCAACCAGAGAACCCCTGGAGGGGGGAGGGGAGGGGGGGGCAGCGGATCTGTCTGCATTGTATAAGAACAACCCTGTGAACACTCTCTGGGCGGATTTATTTACTTTGTGCTGAGTACACTCATCCTCTCCTCTCATCCGTGGCATTATGCTGCCTGCCAACAGTAAAAAAAAATCCACGGTGCTCCCTGGCATGGCATGACCCAACACCAGTGCCAGCCTGTCTGATCTGCCCATCTAGCTCTACCCCCCCTCAGCCCCCTCCACCCGAGGTCTCCTGAGCAATAATCACCTATTCAGAACCCTTAAGAGTCTCGTGTTCTCTATGGCATAATCATTAACCCCTGAAAGTTGGCTACAAACCTCCCCCCCCCCCCCAGTCATCTGCTCATATAAAAAATAAAAAAAATAAAAATCATAGTCCCGTGGTGAATACATTTATGTGCATGCCATGCGTGGTCAAAGTGCAGCTTAGACAATTAATATTGCCGCACAATGAAGAGGATTGGTGCTTCTCTCACCCACGTCTATTGGAGGCCGACTGATACTTCCGTTTTATTACAAGGATCTACAAACAGGGGGGGTTAGGCAACCCCGGCCCTCCAGCTGTGGTCAAAACTACAAATCCCATCATGCCTCTGCCTCTAGGAGTCATGCCTGTGATTTGGGTCAGGGTCTTGCAACGTCTCCTGAGACTTGTGGTTTCACTACAGCTGGAGGGCCCGAGGTTGCCGACCCCGGATCTACAACAATATGGATCTTTATGGGCAGTTTGGGTGGGTGATTAAAAAAACAGGCAGTTGAGCTGCAGTCTAATTGGAGACTGTATTGAAGTGTAATAAAAGCTGCCACTCAGCAGATTACACAGCTAAAAAAAAAAAAAAAAAAAAGTTTGCAACACCCAGTGGCCAGCAGGAAGGATCATGCACATCTAAAGGGATGCTGGGGAGGTGTTCTTTCATATAATGCTCGAAGTAGGGTGCTGTGATATTAACAGGAGCCTGCTGGTCCCTCCCGCCAAACTCAATTTTACTACGGAGCAAAAGGGCAGCAGACAGACCCCAGTGATGATGTCACAGTCTCAAAAGGAGGCATTGGTTGAAAATGAAACAATTGGATTTAAAAATGTTTAATCGTATGTTGAATGCCGAGGGTGGGTGTTGTTCAGAAATACTTAAATGGCATCTACTAGCTACATGGCCTTAAAAAAAAAAAAAAAAAAAAAAAAAAAGCATCATCATGACCCTGATGTGATGGCAGTGTACCAACGCGTTTCGCCCTCCCTTCTTGGCAGGCTGCAAGAGTCAAGTTTTGACACAATGCTCATTTGTTCCCCTTTTATACTGTCCTAGTCTTGATGTACCATACACATTAGAAGACTTGGTGATAACACTAAGGAGGGGGTGTGGGACATAACAGACACAAACTACTGCAGGAAATCTCATCATTGTGGGAGGGGCAGAGACACAAACTACTGCAGGAAATCTCACCATTGTGGGAGGGGCAGAGACACAAACTACTGCAGGAAATCTCACCATTGTGGGAGGGGCAGAGACACAAACTACTGCAGGAAATCTCACCATTGTGGGAGGGGCAGAGACACAAACTACTGCAGGGAAATCTCCCCATTGTGGGAGGGGCAGAGACACAAACTACTGCAGGAAATCTCACCATTGTGGGCGGGGCAGAGACACAAACTACTGCAGGAAATCTCACCATTGTGGGAGGGGCAGAGACACAAACTACTGCAGGAAATCTCATCATTGTGGGAGGGGCAGAGACACAAACTACTGCAGGGAAATCTCACCATTGTGGGCGGGGCAGAGACACAAACTACTGCAGGAAATCTCATCATTGTGGGAGGGGCAGAGACACAAACTACTGCAGGGAAATCTCACCATTGTGGGAGGGGCAGAGACACAAACTACTGCAGGAAATCTCACCATTGTGGGAGGGGCAGAGACACAAACTACTGCAGGAAATCTCCCTATTGTGGGAGGGGCAGAGACACAGACTACTGCAGGAAATCTCCCCATTGTGGGAGGGGCAGAGACACAAACTACTGCAGGGAAATCTCACCATTGTGGGAGGGGCAGAGACACAAACTACTGCAGGAAATCTCACCATTGTGGGAGGGGCAGAGACACAAACTACTGCAGGAAATCTCCCTATTGTGGGAGGGGCAGAGACACAAACCACTGCAGAGATCAGTCCCAGTAACAGGTACAAAGTCCTTGAAAAACAATACACCATGTTGTGTAACATTCCCCCTCCAAGACTTGCAAAAGGATTTGGTGGAGAAAGAGAAGAGATAAACTTTGCTCCTTTCCTAATGAGAAGCAATAAGCACTTGTGAAATCAGATCACTATACACCAGGAGGAAGAGGATTTAGACTGCAACAAAATTCCACTCACTACACCGTATATTATTGGAAGGTGAATTCCATTATCTTTGTTTATCAATTAAATCCGTTCCATCGAATGTTACCAGATGTATTTCTTAAACTTGATTGTCTAACGCTCGCTGTGATAGTCATTAACTACTTAACCCCCCCAGGACAAATTCTGACATTTCTCTCCTACATATAACAAAAAATAAATATAAAATGTATTTCTTCAAAAAAAAATTTTTTTGCTAAAAATATTACTAAGAACCCCCCAAAAAATGAAAAAAAAAATAAATAAAATATAATATAAATTTAAAAGCCTTTACAGGTTACCAGTTTAGAGTTAGAGAGGGGGGTCTTAGCACTAGAATCATGGTAAAGGGATCTCGGTGGAACACCGTGCCTCCCTGATCTCGGCAAAGAGCCGATGACGAGGCTCTTTACCCATGTGATCAGCTGTGTCCAATCACAGCTGATCACATGTAAACAAGGAAGTGCCAGTTATCAGCATTCCTCTCCTCACACTGACAGCGTGAGGAGAGCAGGGCCGATCAGCTGCAATTCCTCACAGGAGAGAATTGTACAGCATTATCAGCGCAGCCTCATCAGCGAACAAGCAAAATTACTTATTTACAAAATTTTCTAACAAAAATGAAGAAAAACATTTTTATTTTATTTTTTTTGAAAATTTTTGGTCTTTTGTTTAGCAAACCCCCCCCCCCCCCCCCCAAAAAAAAACAAACAAAAAAAAAACCCCAGTGGAGATTAAATACTACCAAAAGAAATATCTGTCTCAAATAAATGCTAAAAATTTGGGTACAGTGTTACATGACCGTGCAATGGTCATTCCAAGTGCGACAGCTCTGAAAGCTGAAAATTGGCCTGGGCAGGGGGTGAAAATGCCCGGGTATTGAAGTGATTAATGATGAGCGACAACTATCATAAAACCTATCACAGCAGCTTCTTAGAGGATTAGACAATAAATATATCTTGTAACATTCGATGCAACAGATTTAAATGATAAAAAAAAGAAAAAAAAAAAACAAAACAGGATGATAGAATTCACCTTCCAATAATATACGGTGTAGTGAGTGAAATTTGGTCGCAGTCTGAAGCCCCTCCTCTTCCTCCTGGTGTATAGTGATCTGGTTTCACAAGCGCTTATTGCTCCTCATTAGGAGTACCATAGATGTCCGGTAAGGAGAGGAGTTTCTCTTCTCTCTCTCCACCGAATCCTCTTGCAAGTCTCGGAGGGGGAATGTTACACAACACATAGAATTTGTTTTCATGCACTGGGACTGTGTTTTCGGAGTCTTTGAGCGAGTTCACAATCGCGCACTGGCTGCTATAAGAGGCATAACACCATTTTATTACCATTATGCTAAAATTGGATATATTATTGTACGCGTTTCACTTATTATATATATTTTAGAGCTGCACTGTCCCTATGCGGTGACCACATCCCTTTACATAAAAGCTACAAAAAGAGAACACAGGACAACGAAGAGGATTACTTGGCCAGCTGGAGGACGTTCCGGTAACAGCTGTACAGAGAGCTCTCGGCCGCCGTACGGTACTTGCTCTTGTATTTAGGGCCCACGGTGTGGATGATGTAACGGGCGGCCAAATTAAAACCCTTTGTGAGCTTAGCCTCGCCTGTCCTGCAACCTGCTGGGACACAACAGTGACAAAGTGCAAAGTGATCAGGCAACAGAGAGAGTGACAATGGGGACCAGGATATCAGAGACATGAGGCAGGAAGAATGATGACATCACAGATGGCAAAAAGAGTGCAGAGAGCTTAAGAAAGAGAAGAGACTAGATACAAGAGGGAGGTTAATCAGTGATAAGGAAATGTGAGGTGTAAGAGGCCACCAATGACAGGCTGGACAGGAGAAGTATGCCGAGAGAGCGCGAGCGAGCAGAGAGCACGAGCGAGCAGAGAGAGAGAAACGAGCAGAGAGAGAAAACGAGCAAGCAAGCACGAGTGAGCAGAGAGAGAAAACAAGCGAGCAGAGAGCAAACGAGCAGAGAGCAAACGAGCAGAGAGAGAGCGAGCGAGTGAGCAGAGGGAGCAAGCGAGCAGAGGGAGCAGAGAGCAATGCAAGAGAGTGCAGGGTGCAAGAAGAGCAGAGAGCGATAAGAACACAACAGAGAGGGATCAGGAATACAACAGAGTGCAGAGAGGGATCAGGAATACATGGAGAGTGCAGGGAGAGACAAGCAATGCAAGACGAGAGTGCAGGGTGCAAGAAGAGCAGTGAGCGATAAGGAATACAAGAAGAGAGTGCGGGGAGAGCAGAGCGCGATCAGGAAAACAGGAAGAGTGCGGGAGAGCAGAGCGCGATCAGGAAAACAGGAAGAGTGCGGGGAGAGCAGAGCGCGTTCCGGAAAACAGGAAGAGTGCGGGGAGAGCAGAGCGCGATCAGGAAAACAGGAAGAGTGCGAGGAGAGCAGAGCGCGATCAGGAAAACAGGAAGAGTGCGGGGAGAGCAGAGCGCGATCAGGAAAACAGGAAGAGTGCGGGGAGAGCAGAGCGCGATCAGGAAAACAGGAAGAGTGCGGGGAGAGCAGAGCGCGATCAGGAAAACAGGAAGAGTGCGGGGAGAGCAGAGCGCGATCAGGAAAACAGGAAGAGTGCGAGGAGAGCAGAGCGCGATCAGGAAAACAGGAGAGTGCGGGGAGAGCAGAGCGCGATCAGGAAAACAGGAAGAGTGCGGGGAGAGCAGAGCGCGATCAGGAAAACAGAGAGTGCGGGGAGAGCAGAGCGCGATCAGGAAACAGGAAGAGTGCGGGGAGAGCAGAGCGCGATCAGGAAAACAGGAAGAGTGCAGGAGAGCAGAGAGGATCAGGGATGGAGGAGGAGGAGGAGGAGGAGGAGGGTGCAGGGAGAGCAGAGAGGATCAGAGGAGGAGGAGGAGAATGGAGGAGAAGGAGGAGGGAGAAGGAGGGAGGAGGGAGAAGGAGGGAGGAGGGAGAAGGAGGGAGGAGGGAGAAGGAGGGAGGAGGGAGAAGGAGGGAGGAGGAAGAAGGAGGGAGGAGGGAGGAGGGAGGAGGAGGAGAGCAGAGAGGGATCAGGGATGGAGGAGGGAGGAGGGAGGAGGGAGGAGGGAGGGAGGGAGGAGGGAGGAGGAGGAGGATGCAGGGAGAGCAGAGAGGGATCAGGGATGGAGGAGGAGGAGAATGCAGGGAGAGCAGAGAGGGATCAGGGATGGAGGAGGAGGAGGAGGATGCAGAGAGAGCAGAGGAGGGATCCGGAATATAATGAGTGCCAGGAGAGAAGAAAGATCAAGAATAGAAGGAGAGTGCAGGGAAAACACATGCACACACACCCTGGAAGTAGAGATTACAATGTGGTCTGATGACAGGAAGCTGCAACATTCACAAGCAGGAAAGATGGTAATCTAAAGCCTTGGAGGACCCCTTCCTCACCCAGGAAGGGTAAAATAGGATAAGAGGCAATATTTCAGAGACAGTATAACTTCCTTCACATTGCATTCATAGAACATTCTGTCTACTTCCTCAAAGTCACTCATTGCTAAGTGGAATTCTGCAAACACACACATCAGCAGGGGGCGCACCTTTCAGCTTCCGCATCTCCTCCTGCAGCTCCGGCCCGGCGTACCCGAAGATGCTATCAGACACCGGGTTCTTGTCAGTGAGGGTCTCATTGCTTGTGTTCCACTACAGCCGTGCAGTTCAGCAACGCCACGTCCCCCTGCCTGAAATAGACAGAAAATTGTCAGGACAAGTCTGATCACTGGAGGAGAGTACACAGAGTTCTCAGTATAGCTAGAGAACTGACCACGGTGTGCTCTCCTGCATAGTGTGGTCAGTTTTTAATAGGAAAGAGGGGGGGCTGGCAGGAATATCACAGAAAGGAAGCAATACAAAGAGAACAGGAACTCCCTCATACAAGTACATGGTACAGCAGGAATATGAAGTTTTGGGGTAGAATTGGGACAATGTGATTTGGGGGGGGCCCCCTCTTCCCCAAACAGCTCACCCCCTATCGAGGGCATGTGAACTGGTATGGTTCAGGGAGGGGGGGCTTGCCTTATATTTTTTAGACTTTTGGGGGGGGACCCTACGCCTTTTTTTTTGGCATGGGGTTCCCCTCAAATTCCATACCAGACCCATAGGAGGAGGAGACCCACATGATTAAAAACAAAAATGTTTTTATTTTTTCCAATGCCGGCATTGTTCCATTTACATTCTGCTGCATGCATCCCCCGCTGACATGGTTGTCATGGTTGTCAAGGACACGGTGGTCGCCCCCTCCTTAAACAACCAGCTATACCGAATTAAATGAAATGAATGCCGAAGATATGAATTGGGAAAACAAATCTGTTCAATGAATGAATGCATATGAAACTTCATTAATGGGTTCCAAACAGATAATAATAGAAAATAATAAACCTTCCTTTACAACATGGTCCTGCCTCCCCCCCCCCATGGGCTGCTCAACCACCAGTCCAGACCCCTCGCTAGCACTCACCATATTACCACCTTGTCATTGATATCCTCATTATGAGGAAACGGGGATCGGACTCCGCTGTCATCAGGGCCTTCACGCCACAAAGGGGAATCGAGAACGTCAATCCCATCCGGCTCCTGTGCCCAGGACGGCAATACGTCCGCATCTACGAAACACGAGCGGGCACCCAAAGGATCCATGGGGTGGCAGAGACTGGGGTCTGCATGGAGCCTCCTCTGCTAGACCTGGTAGGAATACAAAATAAAAATAAAAATACATCAAGAGATTCTAAGTACGGGACATACAAGGCTGTAACCATATAAAATATAGGCTCAGCGGACTTCTGCTGACCATCAGTGTGAGAAACCACTAGCAGATGTTTTCCCTCTTACATTGGTGATCAGTGAGAAGAACGTTCCTTACATTGGTGATCAGTGAGAAGAATGTTCCTTACATTGGTGATCAGTGGGAAGAATGTTCCTTACATTGGTGATCAGTGGAAAGAATGTTCCTTACATTGGTGATCAGTGGAAAGAATGTTCCTTACATTGGTGATCAGTGGGAAGAATGTTCCTTACATTGGTGATCAGTGGAAGAATGTTCCTTACATTGGTGATCAGTGGGAAGAATGTTCCTTACCATTGGTGATCAGTGGGAAGAATGTTCCTTACATTGGTGATCAGTGAGAAGAATGTTCCTTACATTGGTGATCAGTGGGAAGAATGTTCCTTACATTGGTGATCAGTGGGAAGAATGTTCCTTACATTGGTGATCAGTGGGAAGAATGTTCCCTTACATTGGTGATCAGTGAGAAGAATGTTCCTTACATTGGTGATCAGTGGGAAGAATGTTCCTTACATTGGTGATCAGTGGGAAGAATGTTCCTTACATTGGTGATCAGTGAGAAGAATGTTCCTTACATTGGTGATCAGTGAGAAGAATGTTCCTTACATTGGTGATCAGTGAGAAGAATGTTCCTTACATTGGTGATCAGTGAGAAGAATGTCCCTTACATTGGTGATCAGTGGGAAGAATGTTCCTTACATTGGTGATCAGTGAGAAGCAAAGAGATCAGACAGCTGTATCCGTGTTGTGGAAACATTGTAGCCAATGACAGGAAATGGGAAGAAAAATGTTGACTGATAAGGTTATACTTCTCCTCAAAAGACAAGGGTGTTTAGAGGGTAGCTCTACTTTTGGTCAAAGCTTGTCCTCCCAAATTTCACAATGCCCCTCCCCCCCCCCCCCCCCCCCATCCCTGAAAAATAAAAAACACATTCTAATGAGATTTAAAAACAACCCGATGTGTAAATTCTTTCTCTGAATTAAAAAACAGGAACTCCGGAATCACACAACATGTTCAGATGACCATCAAGCTGCAGACATCGGTCACCGCAGAGTGATGACTAATACTACAGACGGGCACCCCAGTCATAGCCTCCTATATCGCCTGCTAGGCTGTCTGGGTTTCCGCAATTACACATTTCTGAGGGTCACATGACTGTCACATGGGCAGCAGGTGGTGGACAGCACAGGAGACACACACACTATGTATATGATGAGTGTGCATACCTCAGGGTGTTATGGGGCCAGTCAAGCAGGAAATGTGACCTGGTCACCCCTCCCCCCACCAGCACTCATTTGTCACCAGTGGTCACAAATTCCTCTCCAGCTTCCCCTCCCCCAGTACTTGTACCTCCAGCTTCCCCCTCCCCCAGCTCTCCTATGGGCAGCAGGGTCTTCCCTACAGATGACCAGTCAGCAAAGTGACAGGAGGACATGCAGAGGTCACTTAGACTTCCCTCCATCAGACCAGCGAGACCCCCCTCTACACCCAATACCTGTACCCTCCCCTCCATCAGACCAGCGAGACCCCCCTTCTACACCCAATACCTGTACCCTCCCCTCCATCAGACCAGCGAGACCCCCCTCTACACCCCATACCTGTAACCTCCCCTCCTTCAGCTCACCTGTGTATACAACAATGGTTCTCCTCCATCTGACCACCAGTAAGACTCCACAATCTGTCTGTCTTTCTCTACCCCCCCCCCCCCCAAAGGAACGTCTCTCCTCCAGCAGGCCAGTCAGCAGCTCACCCTTCCCCCCAGTATCTTGCACCTGCAGCCTCCCTCCTTCAGCTCACCTGAGTTCACACAAGGCTCTTCCCCATCAGACCGGTAAGACCCCCCCCCCCACTCCAAAATTTGAACCAACAATCTCCCCCCCCCCCCCAACCTTCTCTGTACCTGCAGCCCCCCCACCAACAAAGTCTCTCCTCCTTCAGACCAATCAGCAGCTCCCCCTCTCCTCAATATCTGTACCTGTAGCCTTTGCCTCTTCAGCTCACCTGAGTTCATACAAGGCTCTCCTCCATCAGACCAGCGATATGTCTCCCTCCCCCAACTCCCGTATATGTACCTACAACTTCCCCTCC